>WBMZ01009952.1:0-34189 GCA_013400975.1 Atrichornis clamosus
GCCCCCCCCGCCCCGCGCGCGCCCCCGCCCGCCACCCTTCCAGCAGCTTCTCGCCGCGCATGCGCAGTGCGGCCCGGGGATTGGCCGGGGGCAGCGGGGGAGGGGACTCCCGGGACCCCGCCACTGTCCTTGTCCTGTTGTTTTCTGGGAGCTGAGCCCGACCCCTCCCGGCGCCATCCTCCTGTCAGGGAGTTGTGGAGAGCCAGGTCACCCCTGAGCCTCCTTTTCTCCAGGCTGAGCCCCCCCAGCTCCCTCAGGAATTCTCCAGCCCCTTCCCGGGTGCTCCAGGCCCTCCCCGGCTCTGGACACGCTCCAGCCCCTCGATGTCTCTCGGGCCGTGAGGGCCCAGAACTGGACCCAGCACTGGAGGGGCCTCAGCAGGGCCAGCACAGGGGGACAATCCCTGCCCCGGGGCTGTGCCCACCCCATGGCTGGGNTGTGCCCACCCCATGGCTGGGACAGCCCAGGTGCCATCAGCCTCTTGCCCACCTGCGGACACCTGGGCTTGTGTCCAGCCGCTGGCACCAGCATACCCAGGGCCTTTCCCAGCTTCCAGCCACTCTTCGCCCAGGCTGGAATGTTCCATGGGGTTGCTGTGACCCAAATGCACGATCCAGCACTTGGCTGTGTCATCCTGTTGACCTCGGCCCATTAATCCATCCTGTCTGGATCCCTTCCTAGCAGATCAATATCCCACCCAACCTGGTGTCGTCCACAAACCAAAGTGCCCTCGATCCTCTCATCCAGATCATGGATAAAGATATGCCACAGGACTGTCCCTGATATGGCCACCAGCTAGATATGGCCCCATTCCCCACCCTGCTCTGGGTCCAGTCAGGTTTTAACCCCAAGGAGGGCACCCCTCCCAAAGGCTTTACTGGAGTCCAGGTAGACACATCCACAGCCTTTCCCTCATCCATGATTCTCTGTTCCTGCACGCTGCAGGGAAGTGAGGACAAGCCCCCTGTGACACCCTGCAGCTGACTGAGCCCAGCACAGCACTGACCCGGGCTCATGTCCAGCCGGGCTCAGGGACAGGAAGGAAAGGAGGGAACGGGCAGGTGGTGTTCCAGGACGGGGTATCGGGGCCAGGATCTTCCCAGGAGGAAGGCTCCACCCTGGGGCCACAACTCCCAGGGAAGGGTGGGCAGCAAAGCATCACGGAGCAGCGTTTCACCAACAATAAGCCACAACTTTTATTAACCGATAGAAATAGTACAAATTTTAAATTTAGTTGTATTTTACTCTTCTCTGAAACACCAAAAAAGACTCCTCCCTCTGGCAGCTACATCGTCAGCTCCTGCAGGGAGAACAGGGGTCAGGAGCCAGCCTAGAGCTGACAGCTCGTCCCAGGGATCCCCCCAAACCCACTGCCCCCCAACACTCACCATTATCGCGTTTACAATGTCGTTACTGTTGTTCTTGAGGGCTCGCACAGCCTTTGCCCGCGACACGTTCGCCTGCGACATCACCAGCTCGATGTCTTTCACCTCCACGCCGGTTTCGTCAACCTGACGGAGACAGAACCTGGGATTGGCACCAGCTCCAGGCCTGGCACAGGCTGGGACTGTCTGGATTGGAAGCCAGGAGGCCAGGCCTGCACTGTACACATCCCCTGGGGAAGGACTCTGCTATCCCTTTGCCATCACAGCGAAGACATGAATGGAGGAGAGGAATCCATGGATTAACCCAAACCACGCTCCCAGAGAGAGGCTGGGGAAGGCATTACCTCCTCTTCCTCGCTCTCCTCCTGCACGGTGGGGGTCTGTGTGTTTTCTTGGATGTTGGAAACAGGTTCTCCTTGCACTTTGAACTTTTCGGCAGCCGCCAGCTGGGCCTGCTGGGACAGGTCTTCGATCTGCAGGAGGGAAGGAGCAGTGAGGCCAGTCCTGGGCAGTGCCAGCACAACCCCAGCAAGAGCCACACGGTGCACAGGTGACAAGAAGGAACCCTGGCACAGTGTCCTGCTGGCTCCAAGCGCTACCAGGGTGGGCTCACCTTGGCCTCGCCGAACACAATGTAGGTGTCTGATGCCGGGCTCTTGTACACGTCTGGCTTTGTGATGACAAAGAGGATGTTCTTGGATTTCCGGATGGTGACTCTGGTGACTCCTGTCACCTGGCGAAGGCCCAGTTTGGACATTGCCTGAAAAACGGGAGGGAAAGGTCAGCGAGGGAAGGAAGAGCTCCGGAGACAGCCCAGATGTGCCCACTCCTCTCTCCAACAGCCCCAGATCCAACATTTGCTGCGTGCGTACACATGGAAACATGAATTTACTGCTATGGAGCAGCATTCCTGGGCTGTCAGCCGGAGGGAACGCTCCAATCCCAGGACTGGGGAGAACCTCAGCGTGACTCTGAAGCCCAGGGCTATCCACCAAGGGCAGGTATAGCCTCACCTTCCGAGCTTTCTTCTCGCTCCGGCTCTGTTTTGCTTTGCTGACGGGTTCTTCATCTATTTCGGCTGCTGCCGCAAGCTGCAGGAAGGAAAAACCAGAGGGATCTGTGACAATCCTGGGGTGACACTGCAGGGACCCTGATCCACCGTGGATGACATGTGCCACCTGCCCTACCTGTGCCTGCTGTGTGGTGGCCTGTGTGGAGTCCTGCTCTTCGAGCTCTGGTACGGATTCATCGCTGTCGGACTCTGTGCCAGACCCTGCAGAGAAACACATCCCTCACTCTTCCCACCTCAGGTAGGTCCAGGGGAAACAGCCTTTGCTCCTGGTTCCCAGTGCAGTCACCAGTCAGCCCAGTTAGGTGGTGGAAGGAGCATTCCCTGCATTCCAAATGCCATCAGGAGCTCTCTCTGTGCCCCAAATGCCATCAGCAGGGTGGCACGAGCAGGTCCCCAGCCTCTCCCCATGGTGGGAGCCGGGTGCCAGAGCCCCACAGATGCCCAGAGGCTCTCGAACAAGTCCCCTGAGGCAGCTCCAGCCTATGACACCGGCTCAAGGAGGAGGTGGGTGGCACTCCCGGGGTGCTGAGGTGGCAGCAGCCCAGCATGACAGGGTCCCTCTTTACCCCCCTCAAACCCAGAGCTGACACACGGCACCGAGACCCCACTCACTGAGCCCTCAGGGCTGCTGCACATCCGTGGATTCACTAGAGGGATGATTTGGGATAACCCTGAAGCCCACCTCAGGGAACAGCACCTCCGGGTGCCCAGAGGGCCACCAGCTGCAGTGCCACCACCAGCTTGTGACCCACGGCGCTGACCATGCCCGTGACCGAAGCAGAGCCGGGTGCCCCCAGCCTCAGAGGCCAGAGGTCACCTGGAGGAGACCGTGATGCTCCCGTGCAACCATTACCTGGATTCAGTCTCGCTTCCTGCTCTGGGAAGGGCCTTTGTGCCCACGGCACACAGGAGCCCTGGCAAAGCTCTCTGCAGGTGTCGGGGTGTGCCCGGGGTTCCCAACACTTCAGGCAGAGTGTGGGGACAGACCAGTTTGGCACCAGCACTGCCTGCGGCTCCCCTTCCGCCGCCAGCCGGACACGGGGACACCACGTGGACACCACACACAGCAGGGACAGGCACGTGGCAGCTCCTCCCGAGCCTCCGTGTGAAGCCAAGCTGGGTCGCAGTGCCCATGCCACAAACCACACCGTGCTCCGTGCCCGAGGACACGCGTTAGTGACCGCCGGGACCGTGCCGAGCCCTGTCCCTCCCCGTGCCCCGGCTCACCGGCTGCTCGGCTCGGCCTATCCCGACACGCCGGGGCCCCGGGCGGGGTTAGTATCCCGTGGGCAGCCAGTGACACTCCATGCACACGGCAAACCGCGGCCGCAAATACCCTTGTCATTCTTGAGGATGGGCTGCGGCGCCGGGGGGGCCGGGACCCCCGCGGGGGGAGAGAGCTCCAGCAGCACGGGCGGCTCGGGGGGGAGCAGAGGCGGCAGGTCCTCGTCGTCAGCGCAGAGCGGGGCCTTCGAGGGGGGCTTGGGCTGGGAGGGGCGAGGGGCCGGCTTGGCCACCTTATTATTGGGAGGGGGCTGCTGCTTCTTGGTGGGGGGAGCGCTTGGGGCAGAGCTGAGATGGCCGGTGTCTGCTTTTGGGGGGGCTGAGGCCTTCGGGGGGGCACTGGGAACACCCGTGGCTGGGGCAGGAGCAGGGGCTGCAGCTGGAGCTGCAGGGGTTGGGGTGCCTTTGACAGGGCTTTTTGGGGGTGCTTTGGCCACAGCGGGGGTGGCTTTGACAGGGCTCTTTGGGGGTGGTTTGGCTGCTGGGGGGGCAGTTGGAGCTGGGGTGGCTGTAACAGGGCTCTTAGGAGGTGCTTGGGCAGAAGTTGGAGGTGTTTTGGCCTCCGTGGGGGTGGATGGAGCTGGGGTGGCTTTGGCAGGACTCTTTGGGGCTGCCTTGGCCTCAGCAGAGGCTGCTGGGGTGGCTTTGACAGGGCCCTTTGGGGGTGGCTTGGCTGCTGGAGGGGCAGTTGGAGCTGGGGTGGCTGTAACGGGGCTTTCTGGGGTTGCTTTGGCCTCAACAGGGACAGCTGGAGCTGGGGTGGCTTTGACAGGGCTCTTTGGGGGTGCCTTAGTCTCAGCAGGGGAAGCTGGAGCCACCAGAGGTGCTGACACTGGAGCCTCAGGAGAAGATGGGGCAGTGATGGGACTGCCCTTGGGAGACTTTTTGGCTGCTGGGGAGGCAGCTGGAGCGGCTTTGACGGGGCTCTTTGGGGGTGCCTTGTCCTCAGCAGGGGCAGCTGGAGCTGGGGTGGTTTTGACAGGGCTCTTTGGGGGTGCCTTATCCTCAGCAGGGGAAGCTGGAGCTGGGGTGGTTTTGACAGGGCTCTTTGGGGGTGTTTTGAGTGCTGGTGGAGCAGCAAGAGCTGGAGTGGCAGGAACTGGAGTGGCAGGGGCTGGGGTGGCAGGAGCTGGGGTGGCAGGGGTTGAGGGAGCAGGGGCTGGGGGAACAGCATCAGGGCTCTTGGGAACAGTTTTGACTGCAGGTGGGGTGGCTGGAGCTGGGGTGGAAGGAGCTGGGGCAGCAACAGGGCTCTTGGGAGCCTTTTTAGCTGTGGAAAGGGCAGCTGGAGCTGGAGGAGTTGCCACAGCCAGTGTGACAGGAGCAGAGGGGGCAGCTGGGGCAGTGACTGGGCTCCCAGGAACTAGTTTCACTGCCGGAGGGGTGGCGGGAGCTGCCATGGCCAGTGTGACAGGGACAGAGGAAACAGCCGGAGCAGTGACCGGGCTGCCAGGAGCTGGTTTGGCCACAGAAAGGGTGGCTGGAGCTGCCATGGCTGGTGTGACAGGGACAGAGGGGCCAGTGACTGGGCTCCCAGGAACTAGTTTCACTGCAGGAGAGGTGGCTGGAGCTGCCATGGCCAGTGTGACAGGGACAGAGGAAACAGCTGGAGCAGTGACCGGGCTGCCAGGAGCTGGTTTGGCCACAGAAAGGGTGCCTGGAGCTGCCATGGGCAGTGTGACAGGGGCAGAGGGGGCAGCTGGGGCAGCGACCGGGCTCAGGGGAGGTGGTCTGAGCACAGGAAGGGTGGCTGGAGCTGCCATGGCCGGCGTGACAGGGGCAGCAGAAGCTGTTTTGGCCGCAGGGTGGGTGGCCAGAGGGGGCATGGCCAGTGTGACAGGGACAGAGAGGGCAGCTGGGGCAGCGACCGGGCTCAGGGGAGGTGGTCTGAGCACAGGAAGGGTGGCTGGAGCTGCCATGGCCGGTGTGACAGGGGCAGCAGAAGCTGTTTTGGCCACAGGATGGGTGGCCAGAGGTGGCATGGCCAGTGTGACAGGGACAGAGGGGGCAGCTGGGGCAGTGACCGGGCTCAGGGGAGGTGTTCTGAGCACAGGAAGGGTGGCCGGAGCTGCCATGGCCGGTGTGGCAGGGGGGCAGCTGGAAGAGGGGACAGCAGGCACAGGAGCTGCTGGTGGGAACACAGGGCTCGCTGGAGGCCCTGGGAGAGACACGGCAGCTCCTAGAGCAGGTGTGGACAGGGCAGGAGCCATGGGAGATGCCCGAGGGTCTGGGCTCCTGGGAGGGGTCCTGGCCACTGAGGGAAGGACTGGGTGTCCCACAGCCGGGACTACTGGAGCAGGGCCCATGGGACAGGCCTTGGTAACAGAAGGAGCAACTGGGACCAGTGGAGAGACTGGGGCACCAGGGGCTGGGCCTGCTGGGGCAGTGGCAGGATGGCCAGGGGACATCCCAGCTGGCAGCAGAGGGATAGGGGGTGACAAGGGGGCTTTGGGGGCAGCCAGGAAGACGGGCGGAGAGATGGCACTGACCAGAGCCGGGCACTGGGTTGGAGCTGGAGCTTGGGCAGAGGCTGGAACAGCAGCCAATGGGGTGGAAGCAGGAATTCCAGGAGACACTGGGACTGTGGGAAGTGGGGGTGATCCTGGGCTTTGGGGACAAACTGCCATGGTGGGAGCAGGCAGGAAAGTGGGAGACACTGGCGGGGGAGATGCCACAAGGGGACGGGATGGGGGAGGTAGGAGAGGGGTTGGGATTGCTCTGGGAGCAGGGAGAGGAGCTGGGGCAGTTCCAGAGGCAGGGAGAGGGGCTGGGGCTGCCCCAGGAGCAGGGAGAGGGGCCAGGGCTGCTCCAGAGGCAGGGAGAGGAGCTGGGGCTGCAGCTCCCGCAAGGGCAGCAGCAGGAACACCTTTCATGGGAGATGTGAGAGCAGTGGGGCTCACAGGGGGAAGAAGGGGGGCCACTGTCACTGCAGCAGGAGCAGCAGCCAGACCAGGTGACACTGGAGCCGGGAGTCCCGGAGACACTGGGCTAACTGGGGCAGGCCCTGGAGATCCTGGGGCTGCAAAACCCACTGGGGACTGTGGGGCTGGAGGAGGGGAAGCGGTGGCCAGGCCCAGCAGAGCTGAGGCAGGGGGCTGGGGGGGCATGGAGAACACAGGGATGGCCGCAGCCGGGACCACGGGGGGGGACGTGGGGGCCGGGGGGCCCGGCAGAGCTGCGGCAGCACTGGGTGGCTGCGCCGGGAGAGCCTGGGCGGATGGAGATGGAGTCAGAGGTGGGGAATGAGCAGCATGAAGAACAGCTAAAGGAGAGAAACAGAGTCAGCCATGAGAGGAGGGAGGGAGAGAGGGAGAGAAGGACAGGGAGGTGGCAGGCAGCCAGCTCTGGCCTTCTTCCTGGCCTCCGGCCCAGCAGACACTGCCTGGCCTGGCCTTCAGAGACCGGGGCCTTCATCCCCTTCTAGAAAGTGGCACCAATCTTCCCGGGAGCCCTGGCAATCTTCCCAAGAGCCCTGGAATGGCAGGAGGCACCACCTGAACCACCAGGAAGCCCCAGCAGGCCAGGGGTTCAGGGTCCCAGCTCTGCCACCAGCTCTGCCCTACCAAAGGGGCTGCTGCAACCTCCATGGAGCCCCAGAGGTCTGGTGGGACCCCCAGGGCTGCTCACGAGCCTGAGATCACCCCCTGGGCTGGTGGGAGCAGGGGAGGACAAGGACCCACCCAAGGAGAGGAAGGAAAAGTCAAATATAACCCATGGGCATGTGGAATTGTTCCTGGAGCACTCTGGGAGCCCCCTCCCTCCAGCCCTGGGTGACATGGGCAGGTGCCCTGAGGGGACAAGGACACGTGGCTGGTGCCCCCAGTGCCCCACACTTCCCTGGAAGCTGTTAGGGTTAATGGAACTGCAACCCCCGGAACGGCACACGCTGGTTAATGCGGCACACGAGGGGTTACAAGAGGGTCCCGAGTACCTGGAGCAGGGATGGGAGCAGGAACGGGGGCAGCTGGAGCTGAACAGGGAGAACAACAGTTTATTAAAGCAAGTCCCACAGACCAGAGAGGGCTCAGCTTCCAGCTCCCCAGCTGGGTCCAAGAGAGCCTGGAGAGAGCCTGGCCATTCCCAACGCCATTCCCAACGCCAGCTGGTGATCCAAGAGCACCGCTCAGGCAAGAAACCATGAGAGTACTCAGCTTCCAGCTTCCCAGCCAGAGCTGAGAGCCTGCTATTCCCAAAACCATTTCCAACACCAGCTGGTGATCCAAGGGCACTGCTCAGGGGAGAGGCCATGGGAGTGCTCAGCTTCCAGCTCCCCAGCCAGACCTGAGAGTCTGGAAAGAGCTCTGACATTCCCAATGCAACTCCCAATGCCAACCAGCAATCAAAGGGCACTGTTTGGGGAAGAGGCCATGAGAGTGCCTAGCTTCCAGGTCCCTGAGCCAGTGCTGAGAGCCTGGAGAGTGCCCTGACATTCCCAACACCCACCAGAGATCCAAGGGCACCACTCAGGCAAGAGACCATGAGAGCGTTCAACTTCCAGCTGGCTGAGACAGCGCTGAGAGCCTGGAGAACGCCCTGCCATTCCCAACACCATTCCCAACGCCCACTGGAGATCCAAGGGCAGTGCGTGGGGAAGAGGCCATGAGAGCCAGGGAGGGCAGTGCTGCTCCAACCAGCATAACCGGCCCTGCTGCCGGCCAGGAGAGCAGAACCGGCCCGGCCACGGTCCCGCCCTTCGGCAGCGCGTCCTGGCACAGCACCAGGAGTGCGGAGCCCAAAGCCAGCCCCATTCCAAGGACGCTGTCCCTCCCAGCTCCGGGCCAGGTGGCCCTGCCAGGGGCTGTATCCCTGTCCCACCTCGGAATCAGGGTCATACTCATGTCCTGGTCTCGCTGTCACCCGGAGCAGCAACACGTGCATGGAATGCGGGGAGTGACATCCCTTTCCCTGGCCCAGGAATGGTGTCCCAAAAGATGCTTCTAATGCCTCGTTTTAGCCCAATCTGCTCCAAACCACAGCACAGTGGGAAGGATGGGAATGTCCAGAGCTGGGCATCAGTGCCAGCGGGTGCCAGGACACCTCCTGCTCCAGGGAATGTCCCGGTGCCTCCGAAAGGAGCACCAAGTCCTGCCAAGGGCTGAGCTGGGCCCGGGACCGTGAAGGAACAGACTGTGCAGAGCTGCCTTCTCCAAAACAATCCTTTATCCCTGCCCGCTCTCCCAGTTCCTTCGCCAGCTCCACTGGCACCATTTGAGCACATTCCTGATAAATGCAATCACTCCCACTCATCACTTCTCCTCCCCACAACCTCACTTTTCCTTGGCCTCTTCTCAAACCACAGCAAGGCGAAGGATTCCCAAAAACCACAGAATTTTTAAGGGATGCTCAAACCACCTGGGTGGCAGAGCCTGCCCAGAGCTGAACTCTGGATCAGCCCCATCTCCAGGGGTTTTCCAGGGACCAGCTAACCTCCATGGAACAAGATGAGGACCCAAGAAGCTGCCTGAGGATCCCCACAACACCTGAAGATTCCCACAACACTGTCAGAGACTTGAGAGCAGCAGAATTTTGGGAGGAGGAAGGTCTGAGTTGTCAGACGAGAGGGACAGAAGAACCATCCCAGGGAAGGGGCCCCAGCCAGGAATTCCAGCTACGCCGAGAGGGATAAGGAACTCAGCAGTTCCCTGGGAACCATCGGCGCAGCTGTCACAGCAACAGCCATCACTCAGCTCCCTCGTGTCCTTCTCTGTCACCAACCCTTGTGGTCTCTGATCCAGCGGGAGACCCCTAAAACCAATGGGACAGACCCCAAATCCAACAGGGCAAACCCCCAAATCTAAAGAGAGACCCCCCCAAATCCAACAGGGCAGACCCTCAAATCGAATGGGAGACCCCTGTTCACCCTCGTGCCCCCCCAGGCTGGGTGACAACACCCATTCATGGAGCAGACCCCAAAAATCCAATGGAAGACCTCCAAATTCAACGAGAGAAACCCGCAAATCCTATGGGAGACTCAACTCCAACGTGAGAGACCCTCAAATGCAACAGGGCAGTCTCCAAATCCAGTGCCCCGATCTGGCCAAGGCCGCTTCCCTCCCACCACTTCCCACGCGTCACCAAGGACCACCCAAACCAGGCTCCGAGCGGGGACGACCCGTCGCTGTCCCCGGGATTTCGGGACGCGAGGAGCCACCACTCTCATGACTCCGGTCACGCTCCCTGTGGGATAACCCGCGTGGTTTGGGTGGGAAACCACAGAACCGGCCCGGATTTGTTTTGGCCGCAGCACGAGGACGCGCAAAGACATCAAAACTCCCCGGATGGAACGGACACCCCAAAACCCCTCGGCGGAGATGACAAGACTCGAGCCGGGATCACACAGCCCCCACCGCCACCGGGCTAGCCCCGACCCGCCCTCACCGGGAAGCTGCGGCTCCCTCCTCCCTCGCCCATATCCCGCCGGGCAGGGAGACCCCGGGAATCACCCCCAAAACCGCCCCGGAGCCCCTTCGGCCTCACCTGTCTCTGCCTGCGGCTGCGGCAGCTCCTGCTCCGTGGCCGGGACGGTTTCTGTGGCTTCGCCGGGCATTTCTGCGGGAAGGGAGAAACCGACAGGCCGGAGCTCACCGGGGCTCCGGGACAGCCCGGGGACGGCCAGCAGTAACTCGCCCTTCCCACCCCGCTTGGAACACCGCGCGTCTCTTGCTACCGGGGGAATCTACCAAGACAACTCGGCCGCACGGCACGGGCATAGCCCAATCCCAGTCCCAGTCCCGGGCCTAGGCCGCCTTCCCCCCACCGTGCGCGGGGCCACCCTCGCCGCGCCTGCGGCCCCATCGACGGCCTCAACCGGGCCCTCCCGGCCTCCCGGCCGTCCCGCGACCGGTGGGCGGCGCCTGCAGCGGCGGCTGGCGGTGGATGCCGGCGGATGCCGGCGCGGGACTCACTGTGCAGGGAGCGGGAACCAAGATGGCGGCGGAAAGAGACCGAGAGGGCAGCGCGACTTCCGGGAGCGCGGCACTTCCGGGGCAGGGGGAGCGCCCAGCAACACGGTCCGGCCCGGCTCGACCCCCACGGCCGCACTCCGGGGTTCCGGGCTCTGTTCGGACCCTCCGTGGGAGTGGGGAGTGCCCGGGGTTGGGGGTTGAGATCCCCCGGAGTGGCTTGGGACCCCCGTGGAAACGTGGCGAGGAGCTCCCCGTGTGTGGGGGTGAGATGATGTGAATGTGGGGCCTGGTCTCAGCTGTGGGACAGGGGCTCCCAGGGCTGGCCGGGACCCCAAAGTCAGGGGTACAGGCAGGGGGTCAGGGCAGGGGTACAGGCAGGAATAGGGAATCAGGGCAGGGGGTACAGGGTCAGGGGGTAAAGGCAGGAATAGGGGGTCAGGGCAGGGGTACAGGCAGGATTAAGGGGTCAGAGCAGGGGTACAGGCAGGGGATCAGGGGCAGCGACCCTGCACTGCAGAGCAGGGACATCCCCCCAGCTCCTCCCCACAGGGATGGGACCCCCACCCACCTCGGCACGTCCCAGTCACAGCACACGGGTGACAGAAACTTTTAATAGTCTTTACATATAAAAAGGTACAAAAGATACAAAAACTGGGGAGGGGGCAGGGGGTCTGCATGGTTCAGCTGCTCCAAGGCACCAGGACCCCCACAGCCAGTGGAGGTGACAAGGGCAGAGGTGACAATGACAAGAGGTGAGGCTGGCAGTGAGTCCCTCAGCATCGAGGACTCAGAAATCTCCTTGCAGGTCTGCAAAGAGGAGAAATGGGAAGTTTCATTCAGACAAAGGAAAGCTGTCACAGCAGCAGCCGTCACTCAGCTCCCTCCCTGAGTCCCTCTCTGTCACCAACCCTTGTGGTCCCAGATCCAATGGGAGACACCTCAAGTTCAATGGGGTGGACCTGAAATCCAGTGAGAGACCCCCCAAAATCCAATGGGGCAGACTCTCAAATCCCATGAGAGACCTCCCAAATCCAAGGGACAGACCCCAAATCCTGTGAGAGAACCCCCAAATCCAATGGGACACACCCCCCAAATCCAACAGAATAGATCCCCAAATCCAATAGGGCAGACCCTCAAATCCAATTAGCAACGCCCCAAATCCAACGGGGCAGACCCTAAATCCAACAGGGCAGACCCTAAAATCCAACGGGAGACACCAAATCCAATGGGGCAGGCCGCGAAGTCCAACTGGAGACCCCCAAACCCATTCTCAGAGGCAGAAGGTCCCATCTGTGGTCCCTTTGAGGTCCTCTCCTGACACTCACCGCTCTGGCGGATCCGCTCTCCCCTCCGGGCTCTTTCCATCCCCTCCACAAACTGCTCGAAGACCCTCACGTAGGGTGCCAGGCTCGTCCTCTTGTAGTCTGGAGGATTTGGGGAGTGGGCAGGGGTGGGAGCGAGCGCTGGGGTTCCCCAAACTCCGGCCCCGACCCCCAAACTGCGACCCCCAAACCCCGGCCCCGCTCACCCCTCGCACGGCGCTTTGGCTCCGTCTCCCCAACATCCTCCTGCTCCCCGTCGCTGCTGGCCGTGTCCAGCTCATGGCACAGTGAGCTGCCGGAAAAATGGGATGTGGTGGAGAGGCTGCAGCCCCACCGGGACCCCCCCTGTGCTGCCAGCTCACGTACGTGATGGTGGGGACAGCGAATGGGTCAAACTGGTCCAGCCTCTGCAGGTCCAGCGGCACCGAAATGCGCCCTGCGGCAGAGCAGGGTCACCGGGGCCGCCCAGCCCGGGGGTCCCCAGGCCACCCCACACCCACCTGTTTTGGGGTGGACGCTGAAGGGGCTCTTGAGGAGATGCCCGAGGCCTTTGCTGACGTTGATGTCGAGGCGGGGGAAGCAGAACTGGAGCATGATCTCCCAGTCCGCGTAGCACGGCCCCACGGCCGTCCCCCGGCTGCTCCCCCGCGTCCGCTCCATGCGGGCCCGCAGCAGCTCCCAGCGCTGCACAGAGTCCTTCTTCTTGGGAAATTCGCCCTGCAGCGGCTCCCGGTGCTGTGCTGGGCGGTCAAGGCTCATCCTGGACTCCCCGGACTCCTCCGACCCCGTTAACCCCGGTGTTAATGTATTAGCCCTTTGTTAGCCCTGTGTTAACCCCTGCGGACCCTCCCTCTGGACTTGGCACAGCACCAGCAAGGATATCCTCCGGGATGAGGGCCAGCACCTTGGCCCAGCTCTCCGGGCTGCCCAGGATGTCCTGCCCCACCAGTGCATACTCCTCGAAGTATTTCTCCACCACGCTGACCGAGTGCCTGCGGAGAGCGGGACGGGCTCAGCGCCCGCCGGCGCCCATGGGGACGGGCAAGGGGGTCCCCACCCACCTGATGAAGGGGTGGATGGGGTACGAGAGGTTCACCTTCTTCACAGTTTCTGCTCCGCCCTGGGGGACAGCGGTGGTCAGTCTGGGGGGATGGGCAGGGGGTGTCTGGCCTCCCCTAAACCCACCTTATTCAGTGTCAGAGGGTGCCCAGACCCCCATAAACCCACTTTCACCAGGGTCAGGAGTGGGCAGGGTGTGCCTGGCCCCCTGTAAACGCACCTCCTCCAGGGTCAGGGGCTGCCAAGGCCTCCATGCACCCACCTTCACCAGGATCAGGGCACTGTGCACCCACCTTCACCAGGGTCACAGGGTGCCCAGACCCCTGTGCACCCACCTTCACCAGGCTCAGGGGGTTCCTGGCCCCCTGTGCACCCACCTTCACCAGGCTCAGGTACTCCACGGCTGCCGCCCGCAGTGCTGGGGACCATTTCCGCACGGCGTCGTCGCACACCCAGCAGTGGACACCCCTCCGGCCCGAGTACACCCACAGGCGGTGCTGCACGCCCAGGTCCTCTGCAGGGGGCACAGATGGGTTCGGGGTCACATCAGGACAGGCTGCGCCGACCTCCCAAAGCTGGTGGTCCCACAAACCCGCTGGGCACCAGCATGTCCCCCAGCCCAGTGAGAGCGTTGCCCTGGCCCCTCTTTGGGGTCTGGGCATTGCTGTGGGGCTGAGCACACGTCAGGACGTGCACAGCTGGGGTCCACGTGTGTCCCCAAGACCCTCACCCACGAGCGCACGGTCGATGATGTGGACAGCGATGGTCATTAGTGTCCAGCACTTGGAGCAGATATCGGCCGAGCTGGTGGCAGAGTGAGGGGGGTCAGGTGGCCACCCCACACCCTCAAGCCCCCACCCAGTCCAGAATTCCCCTTAGGAACCTGCAGCATGTCCGGACATCGTCGTAATCCGTCATGTCGATGTCAAAGACCAGCTCCTTCTCCTGCGGTTGGAAGGCTCCCAGGTGCACCGTGTTGTGCTGGTTGGGCTGCGGAAAGGACAGGAGAGGCTCAGCGTGGCCAGGGACCCTTGCGGACCCCCGGTTGCAGTGGCCGGGACTCACCCGGTGGGAGTAGATGGCGCCGATGTCGATCTTGTAGGGGTTGATCTTCTGCAGCTCCGACTCCAGCTCCTGGGGGCTGCCAAAGGACTGGAAGCGCAGGTACACATCGTCCCGCAGGGTGAAGGAGAATTCCCGCAGCTGGAAGTAGTTCTTCACCACTGCAGGGATGTGGGAGAGTCAGGGAGTGTGGGGGCCTCCGGGAGCAATGCCCTCCCGAATCCCCCCATCACAGTCACCCCCTTCCCTGCTCCTCCCGATGTCCCGGTCAGGGCATCCACCCACAGCCTGCCCCCGGCACCCAAAAAGTGCTCTGGGACCCGGGATCATGGTGCTCCCGCCTGGTATCGGTGTCTCCTGCTCGCTATCCGTGCCCCTGGTGGTACGCCCTGTCCGGTATCTCCAGCGCCGACGACTCCCCCAGCCAATATCGGTGCCTCTCCTCTCGTATCGTGGCCCTGATGGTGCTCCCCTCCCCGTATCGGCGCCTCCCGCCCGATACCACGTCCCCGGTTATAGCCTCGGCCCGGTACCGGTGCCCCCATCCGGTATCACGGACCCCGGCGGCGCCCCCGCCCGATATCGGTGCCCCCGCCCGGCATCAGTGGCCCCCATGCGGTATCACGGTTCCCGGCGGTGTCCCCCCGGCCGGTATCGATACCCCCGTCCGGTATCGTCGTCCCCGACCCGGTACCGGTCCCCCCCGCTCACCGCCGCCGTAGCTGAGCCAGCGGCCGTAGGGGCCGTGCGGGAAGAGGCGCCGGTAGAAGACCGGGAGCAGCTCGGGCAGCGCCGCCGGCTCGAACCGCGCCATGGCGGGAGCGGAGCGGCGGGAGACAGCGGGAAGCTGCGAGGCGGGGCCCGGGGGCCGCCGGGAGCTGTAGTCCGGCCCGAGCCGCGGGGTGCGGGTGGTCCCGGGAGCGGGGGTGCGCGGCTCGGGGGGCGTGGGAGAGGGGACAAGCACCGGAGGGGTCCCGGGATGGAGGAGGTGGGGATGCTCCGGGGTCCGGGGGAGTCCTGGGTTCCTGGGGTGTTCCGGGGTCTGGGGATGCCCAGGGGTCCGGAGGTCCTTGAGTCCGGGAGGATCCCGGGGCGCTGAAATCCGGGAGGGTCCCGGGATCCGGGTCGTGGGGATCCGGGAATGCTCCGGGATCCGGGGCTGTCCAGGGGCGCTGAGGTCCGGGAGGATTCCGGGGTCCTGGGATATCCCAGGATCCGGAGAGGTCCCGGCCTCTGGAGGCCTCTGGAGCTGAGGGGCGGGGATGTCCCGGGATCCGAAGGGGTCCTAGGGCGGGGCGGTCCCGGGGCAGTGAGGTCCGGGAGGATTCCGGGGTCCTGCAGTGTCCCGGGGCGGGGGAGCCCGGGGACCCCCGGGATTCAAGTGAGTCCCGGGGCGCTGAAATCCCGGGATGTCCCGGTGTCTGGGCTTGTCCCGGGTTTCCGAGGTGTTCCGGGACTTGGGGGTCCAGCAGTGTCCACGGGTCCGGGTGGGTCCCTGGACGGGGTGTCCTAGGTTGTCCCGGGGTCTGGATGGACCCCGGGATGCTAAGGTCCGAGGGGTCCCCGTGTTTCGGGGGAGTCCCGGGAGGGTCCCGGAGTTGTCCCGTGATCCGGAGGGTTTCCGAGTCGGGGGAGCCCGGGGCTGTTCCGGGGTCCGGTGTGGTCCCGGTGTAGGAGGGTTCCTGGGGCGGCAGCGCAGCGGTGCGGGAACCCGCGGGCTCTGGCCCTCTCCCGTTAACTATGCCCAGCAGGAGCAGCCGGAGCGGAACTCCGGGATCAGGACACAGCCCGGGGCACAGCCCGCAGGCCGGCGGGCTCCAGGCGGCAGCACCGGGACGAGCCCCGTAAGAGGACGGGGCGGAGCCGCTCCCGCATCCCGGTAGTGCCGGGAGGCCCTGCAGCCTCTCCGTGATCGTGGCCCTGGGATTCCGCTAATTAATTATTAACAGCGGCCAGCAGGCAGGGCCAAGGTCGGGACAAGCCGCTCCCGAGTCGTCTCCCCGTCCCCATCCCGGTGCTGGTCCCGGTGCCGAGGATGTGGCTGTGCGTGGCTGCCGTGCTGCTGGGGCTGTTCCTGCTGCGGCGCTGGCACCGGGAGCGGCAGACGGTGCCGCGGCTCTCGGAGAAGCACGTGCTGATCACAGGATGCGACAGCGGCTTTGGGAACCTACTGGCACGACAGCTGGACGCGCGCGGGCTGCGGGTGCTGGCCGCCTGCCTGACCGACTCTGGGGCCGCGCAGCTGCGGGCGGCCACCTCCAGCCGGCTCCAGACCGTCCTGCTGGACGTCACCTCCAGCCAGAGCATCGCCACCGTCACCGCCTGGGTCCGGGAGCGCGTGGGTGATCAAGGTAGGATGCGGTGACCACCCCATTGTCACCCCCAGCTCTCCTGTCACCTCGCCCACTCGTGCTGGCACAGGCGGGGCTGGTGCGGGGCCGTGGAGCAGCCCCAGCTCATCCCATCCCAACTCCAGGGCTCTGGGGGCTGGTGAACAATGCAGGGATCGCCATCCCCACCGCTCCAAATGAGTGGCTGACCAAGGAGGACTTCGTTAAGGTGCTGAATGTCAACCTGATCGGTCTCGTGGAGGTGACGCTGAGCCTCCTGCCGCTGGTGCGGCGGGCGCGGGGCCGCGTGGTCAACGTGGCCAGCGTGATGGGCCGCGTCTCCTTCTTTGGCGGCGGGTACTGCATCTCCAAGTACGGCGTGGAGGCCTTCTCTGACAGCCTCAGGTAAGCCTGGCAGGGCAGGCACCATCCTGATTTCCCAATTTGTTTTTCCGGACTTTGTCTGGCACAGCTGTCAACCCCCATCCTCATGCAACTGTGGCTGAGCACAGGTCGAACTCATATCTGCTGCTGAAGTGTGAACAATGCCTGTCCTGGCATGGAGCCTTCCCACTGGACCTTGTCCCTGTCCAAAATCCTGCAGGAGATGGCCCCGCAGTCCCGAGCTTTGCTTTGTCCCCAGCCCATCCAGATGTGGTAGTTGTTTGCTGACACACTGTGTCAGCCACGTGCCGGGCTGGCACAGGGTCCGCTGGCGTGTTCAGGCTCTGCTCCATGCCTCCGGCACAAGGCTACCGTTCATCCCACGGGAGAGGCGGGCGTGGACACACCCCGGTGCTGCTCCCATGTCCCACGGGACTCGATCCCTTCCAGGCTTGAGATGCGCAACTTCGGGGTGAAGGTCTGCACGATCGAGCCGGGCTACTTCAAAACAATGATCACCAATGTCGACAATCTGGAGAAGAATTTTCTTTCCACCTGGGAGAAGCTTCCAGATGAAATCAAATCGAGTTATGGGGAGAGTTACTTGAAGCAGTGTAAGTACCTCCCCCAAAGCCTGAGCAATGCTGTTTCTCTCCTGACACAAGGCACATCCCCGGGGCCACGGGGGTCCCGTGGAGGTCCCACTGCCCTGACACCCCACGGAGCCGCTTAGCTCCAGGGTCTCAGGGGCATTTTCTGCCTCCGCAGTTGTGGCGTCGCTCAAGCTGCTGCAGAAGGGCTACAACACCGACCTGTCGCTGGTCACGAACTGCATGGAGCACGCGCTGACCAGCGTCCACCCCCGCACCCGCTACTCCGCCGGCTGGGACGCCAAGCTGCTCTACCTCCCCCTCAGCTACCTGCCCTCGGCCCTCGGCGACGCCGTGTTCGCCTTGTTCTACCCCAAACCCCTTGGGAAAGTCTAAGGCAGGGATGCAGCAGGCAGCCAGGGCTGGGTGGTGCAGGGTGGGATCCAGTGACGCAGAGTGGGATCCATGTGGTTTTATTTGGTTTCCGGCATCGCCCACAGCCGAGGCTGTGCTGACATCCCTGCGTTTGTAACTCCATGTACGTCTCACCCTCTGTTCCGTGCTCGCAGACGGCTTTGTCCTGAATAAAGACCCCCTGTCCCCTCCTAGCAGAGCGTGGTGTCACCCTCAGGCTGTGGCACCGAGGCTGTGCCATGGAGGCTCCTGGGAGCTCCGGCTGTTCCCCCGAGCACCTGCTCTGTGCGGGGTCCAGCCCTTGCCAAGGTGGCAGAGCTGGACTCGCCCAAACTGGCACCCCGGGTATTAACACACGCAAATAAAGCCCAGACCTGTTCCAGCCTGGGCAGGTTTCCCTCTAGGCACAGGGCAGGGCAGCATCTGATAGCATCTACATCCTCTGCCTCCTCCCCCTTCTCCTCCTGCTCCTGCAGAGTCAGTTGGAGGCTGCCCCGCTCCGTCACAGTGGTTGGTTTGGTTCTCAACAAAGCCGGGTGAGGGGGAGAGGTCCAGGGTTGATACTGCCGACGGTGTCTGGAGGGTTTCAACAAATCCAGCTCCATGGGGCATTGGGATCCACCTGCTAAGGGCACAGCAGAACCCCAGGCACAGGGAATGGTGCAAGACAAAGATAAATTACAATCCAGGAACACAAAACTCGCCCCGGGTGCTGCCGCAATCCTGGCTCTACAAATACGGCCCGAGCACGGCTGGCACAGGCTGTCCCTGAGCGGTGCCCGGTGCCGAGGATGTGGCTGTGCGTGGCTGCCGTGCTGCTGGGGCTGTTCCTGCTGCGGCGCTGGCACCGGGAGCGGCAGACGGTGCCGCGGCTCTCGGAGAAGCACGTGCTGATCACAGGATGCGACAGCGGCTTTGGGAACCTACTGGCACGACAGCTGGACGCGCGCGGGCTGCGGGTGCTGGCCGCCTGCCTGACCGACTCTGGGGCCGCGCAGCTGCGGGCGGCCACCTCCAGCCGGCTCCAGACCGTCCTGCTGGACGTCACCTCCAGCCAGAGCATCGCCACCGTCACCGCCTGGGTCCGGGAGCGCGTGGGTGATCAAGGTAGGATGCGGTGACCACCCCATTGTCACCCCCAGCTCTCCTGTCACCTCGCCCACTCGTGCTGGCACAGGCGGGGCTGGTGCGGGGCCGTGGAGCAGCCCCAGCTCATCCCATCCCAACTCCAGGGCTCTGGGGGCTGGTGAACAATGCAGGGATCGCCATCCCCACCGCTCCAAATGAGTGGCTGACCAAGGAGGACTTCGTTAAGGTGCTGAATGTCAACCTGATCGGTCTCGTGGAGGTGACGCTGAGCCTCCTGCCGCTGGTGCGGCGGGCGCGGGGCCGCGTGGTCAACGTGGCCAGCGTGATGGGCCGCGTCTCCTGTTTCGGGGGCGGGTACTGCATCTCCAAGTTCGGCGTGGAAGCCTTCTCCGACAGCCTCAGGTACGGCGGTGGCAGCCTTCGGAGCTCTCCCGTGCTCATCCAGCAGCCCCCGGGGCTGCCCCGCTGTCCCCACGCAGGGTTTCATGTGGCTCCCAGTTAAGTCTTTCCCACAGAGCTTGTGAAACCCTGACCCGGCCACCCGCCGGTCGGGAACACGGGCAGGGCTGGAGCTGCGGTTGTGCAATCAGGGGAAGGGTTTCAAGGAGCTCTGGAGCAAAGCGCTGAAGGGGATGGGGATGCCGAGTTGGAGGGGGATGCCGAGGTGGAGGGGATGGGGATGCCCCGGGGTCCGGGGGGGTTCCAAGGTCCAAGGATGCCCCGGGGTCCAGGATCCTGGCGTCCGGGGAGGTCCCAGGGCGCTGAGGTTCAGAGGGATTCCGGTGCCCCGGGATATCCCGGAACCCAGAGAGGTCCCGAGGCGCTGAGGTCCAGGGGTGTTCCGAGATCCAAGGGGGCCCCTCGGGCACGGACAAGGCTCCCCTGTGCCCATGACGGAAAGCCTGGGGGGAGTCACGGGCTCCTCCTGGCTCCCCCCCGCCGTTGCCCGGCTCGGGACAGCGGCCGCCACTGATGTTCCCACCTCGGGCAGGCGGGAGATGCGCCCCTTCGGGGTGCAGGTCTCCATCATCGAACCTGGAGGCTTCCAGACGGGAATCATCGACCCCGGGCCCCTGGTGAAGGATTTCGTGCGCCTCTGGGAGCGGATCCCGGCAGAAGCCCAGGCAGCCTATGGCCGCCCCTACGTGGACAAATGTGAGTCCATCCCTACGCAGCACCATCACCCCCCGTGACCCCACCGCCGCCGGACTGACCCCCCTCTACCCACACAGATGCCAAGAGCACCGTCCTGATGCACCGCCTGAGCAGCTCCCGCCTGTCGCACGTCACCGATGCCATGACACACGCGCTGCTCTCCCGCAGCCCCCGCAGCCGCTACGCCGCCGGCTGGGATGCCCGGCTCATCTTCCTGCCCCTCAGCTACTGCCCAGCCTGGCTGTCCGACACCATCATTGGCTTCTTCCTGCCCGTCCCGGCCAGCGAGATCCCCGGACGATGACCACCAGAGCGGGGACACGGACACGGTGCCCGTGGGTGACTCGCGCCCCCGAGAACGTGCTCAATAAAGCTGGTGCAATGTTGGGGCTCCGGCCTCGGAGGTTTCCGATGGCCGCCTGGTCACGGTGCTGGTGACCCGTCCCACCGTGGGGGTCCCGTGGCAGACCCCCAGCTGCTGCCCGTGCCCAGAGCAGCCGCGTATCCAGGGGTACCTCGGCTCGGCTGGCAGGGAGCGGGCTGGGAAAGGCAGCGCGGTGTTTATCCATCCCCTGGGCGAGTGGGCGGTGATCCCTGCGTCACTCATCCCGCTAATTAGGGGCTGATTAGCGATCAGTGGCTGGGGGGTAGGTCCTTGAGGTTGTGCACTTGCCTGCGGGACTAGAGCAGCGTCAACGCAGCCCCGCTTCTCCCAGCTCGGGCAGAGGCTGAACCCACGCCGGGCTGGGACCCCCGAGATGCGATGGGAGGTACGAGGAGGATGAGGAGGACACGGGACCTTGCACGAGCTGCGTTCGGCTCGCCGAGCTGCTTCCCCAGCCAAGGAAGCTTCTCCGAAATGTTTTCTTTGGTTTAGCAAACCAGTACAGCGTCCCCGGCAGCCCCCACACGTCACGCTCGGGGCACGCGTGTCCCCAGGGGCCGGGATGCAGCGTGCCAGAGCTGCAGCCTTGGCTGTACCTGCCCTGGCACACCTGTGCCCACATCCCTCCGGCAGCATCCCGGGCCGGCGACGGCTGCCCAGGGAGGGAAAGAGTGGGAGAACGGCAGATCCCCGGCGCTGCCTCTGTCTGGAGCCCACCTCTCCAGACCCTGAGGGAGGCTGGAGGCTCCTGGCCATACACGTGGGGTGCTGAGAGCCTTGGGGCGCCTCAAGCATTGCGTCAGGGATGGGGAGAAGGAGCTGAGCCGCTGAGCTTGTTTAGAAATACAACCGGCTCCCAGACCTCGCTATTTCCATCAGGATCAGCAGCCCCTGCACAATCCCTGACGGCGCCCAGATCCTTCTCAATCCCGGACCGCGGTGTGGAAATTCCCTGACTCGTTAAATAGAACCAGCAGGGCACTGCTTCCCCCTTGGGTGAGGGCAAAGCCCCTCAGCCCCTTGGTGGCAGAAGGGCCCCTCACCCACTCCCACGGCCCCGGCTGAGCCCAAATGTTCCCGGGGCGAGCACGAAGTTGCCGAGTTCCTGTTTGGAAGCCGGACCCCGGGTCCTGCCGGGGCTGGTACCTGCACATGGGGTCACCAGCACTGGGCTTGTTGTTGTGAGACCCGACTTATCAGTGCCCTCGTGCTTCCCCGCTCCAGCCGTGCCTTCCTTCCGAGCCGATTGTTGATCCCAAAGTCTTGTCTGCACTCGAAAATAGGAGATTTCCTGCAATTGTTTTGCAGGACTTGCAGCTCCATGCAAAATTTTCTGCCTATCAGCCCCCTCCCCACCGCCGGGGCAAGGCTCGAGCCCCCTCCCTTCCCCTGCCAGACCGCGGGGTAATCACAGCTCTATGATTAATTGCTGCCTGGTCAGAGGTGCTTCTGTGGCAACATCCATCTGCCATCGGCTCCTGCGGCAGCACGGCCCGGGCAGAGAGTTCATCTTTCAGCCCTTTCCCCCTGAAAGAGCCTTGAGCTCACCCTGACATCGAGATGGCATCAGGGACAGCCGGTGGCACCTTCCCACCCCAAACCCATGCGAATCCCAGTGCTGGAGCAGGACCTGGGACGAAATTTCCCCACAGCAAGATCCAGGCAGGATCCAGCCCCCGAGCCCAGCGAGTTGTCAGCAGAGGGAACCCTCAGGAAGCCTCGGGGACCCTGGTCCATGCCCAGGCACCTGCGGCTTCCACACCGACACCTGCCCGGGGCCTCCCTGCGCCCGTCCCCAGCCCTGCGGCAAAATCAAATGGGAGCTGAGGAAATCCAGTCAAATGTCACCCGCGCTGGGCCGTCTCAGGATGTTGAGACACGGCGGTCACTTCCTGCCCGGGAAGCAGCCACCAAGCCCACCCCGAGCTCCGCGCCCAGAAACGCGTGAGCTGCTGAGCCGAGCCGATCCCGCTGCTCCCGAACAGCCCCTGCGCAGCCCTCGCTTTGCTGCCGGTGAGCCAGCGCCGTCCCTCCTCCCTCGTGTCCGTCTGTCCCCGCTCCCATCCATCTGTCGCCTCTCCCATCCGTCTGTCCATTCTCCCATTTGTCTGTCCCCTCTCTTACCTGCCCCTTCTCCTGTCCGCCTGTCCCCTCTCCCATCCATCTGTTCCCTTCCCATCTGTCTGTCCGTTCTCCTGTCTGTCAGTCCGCTCTCCCATCCACCTGTCCCTTCTGTCCGTCTGTCTCTTCTCCTGTCTGCCTGTCCCCACTCCCGTCTATCTGTCCCTTCTCCCTTCCATCTCTCCTCTCTCCCATCCGTCTCTCCTCAATCCCACCGGCCTCTCAGGACCTGCAGCACAGAGAGGGCAGGAGGTTCAGGAGCCCTGGGGGTTGCAGGTTCAGCCTCCGCCTGGTTTTGGGGGCGGGTGGGTGTCAGCCCATCGCCACAGGAATGACTCTCTCGTGGGGAACACCTGGCTGTGGCTGGTTCCCAGCTTGCTGGGCTCTGAGTGCTGCAGGAACACCCCGCTGGCACAGCACACTCCTCCAGCACTCCCAAGGGAAAGGCTGGTCCTGAACTCTTCCAGCAGCACGAGGCTGGACGGGGCCTGCGGTGTCTTCACCGTGCGGATGCAGCTGTGCTGGGATCAGAGCTCTCGCTTGGGGCATTAAGAGGATGGTGAGGTCAACTTCATGTTCCTGAAATTTATAATTTTGTCACTCACTTGGAAGTCCCCATGGTTCCTGGTAGAGTGAGGGTGGCTGGCAAGTGATGGTGCTCCGAGGGCTCGGGCAGGAGCAGCGGCTTTCCCGTTGGAGCTGAGTCTCTGGGACAGAGTCAATGGCCTGGACACCTGCCTGTGCCCCAGAGCAGGCCGTGGGACAGGGGACAGTCACCACACATGGTGACTGTTGTTTGTGGCTGGCATTTATCCTGGGATGTGAGGGGATTGCCTGGGTGGACATGGCGCCTTTTGAGGGCTGATATAAGGAGTCACCGTAGGAGTAAAATTTGGGTTAAAAGCCCCCAGAAGGATCTTTTTAAGCCCCATGCAAGGGTTCTGCATTTCAGGCTGCCCAGCTCAGTGCTCTCCCTTCCCCTGCAGGCACCAGGATGGCCGAGGTGACCACAGTCCCCGTGGAGCCTCACACTGTCCTGAGCGAGTACAGCGACTACCACAACTGGTCCGAGCTGTTCCACCTCCTGAACCACACCTACACCTACTGCGAGTTCAGCCTGGACGAGAATGTCAAGCGGGTGATCCTCTTCATCCTCTACCTGGTCATCTTCGTGGTGGGCTTGGTGGAGAACCTCCTCGTCATCTGGGTCAACTGGCAGACACGGAGCAACAAGAGCTTGGTCAACCTGTACATCATCAACATGGCCATCGCTGACCTCGGGGTGCTGCTCTCGCTGCCCATCTGGATGCTGGAGGTGATGCTGGATTACACCTGGCTCTGGGGCAGCTTCCTCTGCCGCTTCACCCACTACTTCTACTTTGCCAATATGTACGCCAGCATCTTCTTCCTCACCTGCCTGAGCGTGGATCGCTACGTGACCCTGACCAGCTCCTCCCTCTTCTGGCGCCGGCACCAGCACCGCGCGCGCCGCGTGGTCTGCGCCTGCAGCTGGGTCCTGGCCGCCGCCATCCCCATCCTGGAGGTCACTCACATGCAGCTGGTCAACACCGGGGAGCCCATCTGCATCTTCATGGCCCCCTTCGAGACCTACGATGAGTGGGCACTGGCGGTCAGCTTGGCCACCACCACCATCGGCTTCCTCATCCCCTTCCCCATCATCGCCGTGTTCAACGTGCTGACGGCGCGGTTCGTCCGGCGCACCAAGCCGGAGAGCCGGAAGCACTGCCTGCTCATCTACGCCTACATCGGGGTCTTCCTCGTCAGCTGGCTGCCCTTCCACGTCGTGCTGACGCTGCTCACCCTCGACGGCAACCACATCATCCTCCACTGCACCTTCGCCCACTTCCTCTACTTCTTCTACGACATCATAGACTGCTTCACCCTGCTCCACTGCGTCATCAACCCGGTCCTCTACAACTTCCTCAGCAAGAACTTCCGCAGCAAACTCATCTCCGCCGTGGTCAAGTACATCCCAAAGGACCACGGTGGCCAGAAGGGCGCCGGCAACTCCTCCTCCACCACGCAGCACTCCATAGTCATCTCAAAGGACAACAACCCTCCCAACTAAGGGGGGGTCGCACTCTCCCAGCCTGTGTGGCCGCACTGGTGGCCCCCTGGGGACAGTGGGATCGGTTTTCCTGGTGATGAGGAGACAATTTCTTTCGACACAGCCCTTCTTGGCCGGGCACTTCTTGTGGCAGGACAAGGTGCCAGGAGCGAGGCGAGCTGGGAGCTATGGACATCTTGCCTCTGGAGTGCTGCTGTGTCCAGAAAGGATAAGAGAAAAAGATATTCCCTGTTTTCCCAACGAAACCCTTGCGGTAATAAAGCCCTTTACTCCACTCAGAATCTGACATGACCCAGCCCTTGGGACCTGACCCCTGTCCTGCCCTGAGGTGCAGGGTTGGGGTGCACGATTTACCCCACCATGGGCATTTCTGCACCCTCGGACAATCATGATGCCCCAGTCCTGGGCATGGTGCTGCAGGAGACAGGGAATCAACCCTTTGGAACGCAAACCTCCCTTTGCTGCGCCTGGCAGTGCCCAGAGCCTGATTTTTGAGAGATGAAGGCGAGGCAGCCACGGGGCTGAGCAGGGCACAGACCTGAGCAGAGGAACAATTTGAATTCAAGATCAGCAAATCCTTGAGAGCAATTTTGCAAACCCAGTGGTAAATGGGTTTGACTGGACAGGGCTGCTCCAGACTAAGTTTGGGTCCCCCATCCCATTAATTCCAGCCTCCTCTGGATCACCTCCCGGCAGGTTTTTAAGGCCACTGGGTACACTTCTCAACTTCATCAGGCTCCAGCAGCCCTTCCCCTTCCATCAAAGTCCCCGTGGGAGCACGGGCACGTGCAGAAAACCTTGGAGCTGGAGCGCGGGCTGGGCTGGGGCCGTGCAAGGAACTGGAGAATCCGGAGAAAGTTCATCCTTGTCTGGATTCTGATCTCGGTCACGTGCTGCGGGTCGAGCCCTCAGTGGGGGAAGGTGACAGAGCGACAGGCGCCGGAGCTCATAAATCTACCAAAGGCCTTGTGAAAAAAGCAAAGCCTAAGCAGTTCTGGGGACAGGATGCTGGAGCGGAGGGTGGGAGCAGGATGTCCCAGGAGAAGCCCAGGACTGGGGCTTAACACGGATGCGGGGTTATCACAGGGCTGGCTGGGAAAGCTCTGCCAGCTCCAGGGGTCCTGCGACGGGGTAAAATCCTAAATACCTCAGGGTTCTTTCTGCAGGGATGTTCCTGTGTACCCCGGGACAACAGCGCTGAGGGAACAACCCAAATCCGTGTCTTACACAGAAACCTTGGAAAGGCAGCAGCCCCCCCACCAGAATTCCCTGTTCAGGGCAGCAGCTCAGGCCCTTCACCTTCCCTGATTCTGTTTCTCACACCTGTGAGTGCAGAGCCGCAGGGGCTGTGAGACCCACGGGGGCCGTGAGATCCCAGGCCAAGGCTGAAGTTTGGGGTCTGCACCTGCAGGACCTCTCCACCTTCATCCCCTGATCCTGAATCCTCCTCGAGCTTCCCTTTGCTAATTCCCTGCCATTTCCAAAGAAGAAACGGATGATAAATACACAACAAACCATTTGCTGTGTGACATAACCAGGGCAACAATATATTCCATTTCAAGCTACTTAACCATGTAAAATTTGGTATTTGACCTATTAAACTTTATTTTTAGCTCTCTTAATTTCTCTGCAGCTTTGTCAATAGACCTGAGGGCCAGGGTGACCTCAAATAATCTGTCACCTGGCCCCACGTGGTGACCAGGGCTGGGGCACCCTGTTCCCGTGCTCTGCCGCCCTGCAGGGGACGTTCTGCCTTGTGTTGAGGTGGAACTTCTTGTGGTTTTATTTATGGCCATTGCTCCTTGTCCTGTTGCTCCACTGAGAAGTGTGGCACAGTCCTCTTGGCACCCACCTTTGAGATATTTTTACGGGTTGGTTGAGATTCCCTCTCAAATGAGCTATTTATATGGATATCTGAGGTATTTGTATGGATTGATGAGATCCCCTCTCAATTAAGATATTTAAATGGATATCTGAGATATTTATATGGATTGATGGGATTCTCTCTCAGTCTTCTTTTCTCCAGACTAATCAGGCCCAGCTCTCTCAGTCTTTCCTCATCACAGAGACGCCCCAGACCCTTCAACACCTTTGTGGCCTCCACTGGACCTGCTCCAGCAAATCCTTCTCTTTCCTGAACTCAGTTCCCAGCCCGTGGAGCTCCAGTTGCTGCTGAACACGGTGCTGGCAGCACGGAAAAGGCTGATCCAGGCGCACAAACCCCGGGATTCCCCAGTGGGTGGGCTCTGCTCCCACCCTGCTGCTGCATCCCTCCCTCTCTCCCGTTCCTGCATTCCGTAGGAACGTCACAACCTGTCATCCCCAGTCCTGGAGCCACGCCACGGATCCTGCCCAGCACAGCAGGGGAGCAGGATACCAGGATGGCCTCACGTGCTTCCCGGGCACTCCCGAGGAGACAGGAATACCAGGACACACACCGGGAGGAACACGTTTTATAAGGAAGCAGGTACAAGAGGTCAACATTTTCCGTTTTATTATTCTAAATAAAAACCACACTTTGTGCTGAACAATGGAGTAGAAAAGAACCCGATGTACAACGATTTTAGACATCTACGATTTGGGGGCAAAGTTTACAAAATATACAAAACTTTACAGCAAATAGATAGTAAACACTTAAATAGCAGGAGGTCAGTACCTACGATTAACTTAACGAAAAGGTTAGACAGCAAATTCAACTCTTGTTCTTTCTTCTGCTTCATTACTCTGATGAGAGACCTGGATCTGTCTGAGAACGGGGAAAGTGAACTTTGTGTTGGGGGTGGGAGGGAGCCCGGGCTGGGAGCAGGGCCCTGGAGGGGGATTCCCTGTCAGGGCTCCCTGGGAGCCTCCATGACCTGGAGGCTGCTGGAATTTCCCCTCTGCAACCTCCTCTCCTACCCCAAGACCCCAAAGCACTTTGCAAACACCTCAGGCTGCCCCAGGGGAGGTAGGTCAGTGTCCCCACGGTCACCGAGGGCAGTGGGGACAGGAGGGAGCCAGGTTTGCCCACGGTGGTGGAGCAGGAACAGAACCAGACGTGGAGTGACTGCTCTGGCTCTCCTGCCATGGAACTGGAGCTCCCAGCCAGGCTGGCTGGACACAGGGACAGACAGGGGTGACATCCCTGTTAACCCCTGGCGGCTCGGGGACATCCAGGGCCCTCCCAGGGGGAACACTCAGGTCTCTGACCCCTCTGGGAAACCCCCGTAGGAGGAGCAGCAGCACGTCCAGGCCCATCCCTGCATCCCTTCTGCTGCTGATCTCGGGATGATCCATGTGGGAATGATCAATTTTAACACAGGCAAGCAGAAACTCCATGGATCAGAGCCGGCAGCAAGTGGGGGGCTCCCGCTATCCCCCCACCCAGGGCCGGGAGCGAGGCCGTTGGTGTTTCGGTGTAAAAGCTTCTCTTTTTGGTTTAGGTGCACAAAAGGCTTCTGCTTCACAGCTTAGCAAGCTCCGGGGCTGCAGTCCCTTCCCAAAGCTCACCGTGGCTTCTGGAACATTCCAGGAGGGGCTCAAGGCTCTCCCAGCCTCCTCTGTCCCTCACATCCTTCATCGCCACCTCCAGAGCAGCGCTGGTTGTGTCCACCCCTGTCCCTGTCCCCGTCCCCAGCCCACTGACAGCCGGGCACAGCCCTGAGTTCCGTGCTCAAGGGAACCCTGTGCGAGCAGGGGGTGGGACTGGGTGGCCCCAGTGATCACTTCCAGCCTCGTCCATCCCATGATTCCATGAAAGAAACCCTGGAACCCAAAGAGCAGCTCAGAGGAGCTCCCAGTGAAGCGCCGGCAGCTCCCACACTTCCCAGAGCACCACACCACTCCCAAAATTACCCTTTTTTTTTTTGTAAAACTTAACAACACTCAGCTAAAAACAGCTCTGCAGAGATCCCAGGACCACGAGACCAGAGCTCAGAACCCAGAGCTGCAGCAGCCAGGCCAACCAGGGCTGACCTTGGCCCCGGTGCCTCCCCTCCTCCAAAGCTGGGCTCCAGCCACCCTCCCTGCTCCCGGAGGTAGGTCGGTACCACGGGAGGTACCACCCTCATTTTACAGATGAGGAAACTGAGGCAAAGAGGTGAAGTGACTTGCCCAAGGCCACTGTGGAGCTGGGGGAGAGACCCCCGGGCGCTCCGAGCTCTCCGAGTCCAGCCCCCACCGCGGGATGGCCCTTCCCAGGGTGTCCCTTCCCAGGGTGTCCCTTCCCGGGTGTCCCTTCGCAAGGAGGGGGCACAGCAGGGTGAGTTTCCAGGGTTTGCAAATCACTAGTTTAGTTTAGTTTTGTAACAGCAAAACTTGACAGAAGCGCAGGAGCCGATCCACGACCACCGAGGCTCGAGAGCCCCGAGCGCTTCCTGTTTGTGAGGTAGAATGAGTTACCCAAGGGCAGTCCCAGCTCGGAAATATCTGTTCCTCCCCACGTCTGCCCCACAGCAGGATAACATGGGAAGGAGCTAATCCCCGCCCTTCCCGGTGTTAACACTGTTGGCACCAGCTGACCTAGCCAGGGTGGCCGGGAGAGACCCCCAGGAGTGGCCGGCACAGGGCCAGGAGAGCCCCCCACGCCGAGGCGGACCCGACATGGGGCTGGGAGAGCCCCCCACACCAAGGTGGACCTGGCACCTCTCCTGGGAGAGTCCCCCGGGAGCGCCCGACATGCAGCCAGGAGAGCCTCCCGTGCTGGGGAGAGCCTGACACGTGTCCAGGAGAGCCCCCCAGGCCCAGGGGAGCTCCCTGTGCCCAGGGGAGCCTGACACGTGTCCAGGAGAGCCCCCCAGGCCCAGGGGAGCTCCCTGTGCCCAGGGGAGCCTGACACGTGTCCAGGAGAGCCCCCCACGCCCAGGGGAGCTCCCTGTGCCAAGGGGAGCCTGACACGTGCCCACGAGAGCCCCCCACGCCCTGGGGAGCGCCCTGTGCCCAGGAGCACCCAACACGTAGAGGAGAGCCAAGGAGCCCCACACACTGTCAGGAGAGCCCCCCCACGCCCAGGGGAGCTCCCTGTGCCCAGGAGCACCCAACACGTAGAGGAGAGCCAAGGAGATCCACACACTCTCAGGAGAGCCCCCCCATACCCAGGAGAGCCCCCAGGAGTGCCCGGCACGTGGCCGGAGAGGCCAAGCCGAGGTTCCCAGCGGCCGCCATGGCTGCAGCTCCCACTCCATGAACAAACTCACACGGCTCCAACCACACACGTCTGCCACCGGAACACGTCCGGGATGCGGCGATCCACGGCACGGGAGGGAGGATCCCTTCAGCCAGAGAGGATCCTCCAAGGTACCTTCCAGGGAGTTAAGGCAACAGCTTCATCCCGACTCTGGCATCCGGCAGCCTCGGGACACGGCGTGCGTGCGGCTGGGGCAGAGTGCAGCCAGGAGATTCCTGGCTCTCCATGGCTACCATGAGTCATGTCCCAGGGAGCACGGGGACCTGCTTCCCCTCCCTCTCCAGTCCAGTGACTCCTCCGGGAGATCCCTTGGGCTCTGAGGGGAGGTCATGTCGCTCCTTCACCTCCTGCTCCGGGCCTCGGGGCATGAGTGAGTCAGAGCCACGGCAGAGAAAAGGTGGCCTGGGAATCTGGGAATCCCCTGCTCCTGGTTCCCTGTTGGATCCCTCCTTGTTTGCACACTCACGTGCCTCCTGCTCCTCTCCCTGGCGATCCAGCGACGGCCGATCCTGGGACACACTTTGCCTGTCTCCTGGCAGTAGCAGCAGAACTCCAGGGATGCCCAGAATGTCTTTTTTTTTTTTCCTTTTTTCTTTCTTTTTTTGTTCCTTTCCTTCGAGTCCAGCACCTGCTCTGGCTCTGTCCCTCTCCACTGAGGTCAGGTGTGAAAATCTTAGCAGCATCAGTTTGTGGACAAGCTCGGGGTTGGCCTGGTCAAGTGGGCTAAAAGGTTCAAAAAAAATAGAATCTAGACTCAAAAGCTAGTGAGAAACGCTAAAAACACAGAACTCGATGGCCTCTAACAGGACCAGAGGTAAGTAAACACGACAGACTCCTTGAAACAGTGATGTACCTCACGTGCTGTTAATTTGTACAACGCCACCAATCTAAAAAGCCCTAAGTAGGCCCAAAAGAAGAAAAAAAAAGTTAAACCAAAAAAATAAAAGAATTCTGTCCATGATGCCTGACCATTAAATAAAACAAAACGACTTTTTTTTTTTTTTTTTCCTGTTTTCTCCACAGCTTCCATCATCAAACACTCGCTCCTCCGCCGGCCCCGCCTCACGCCATCAGCTATCCGTGTTTTTCTCGGCCTCTTTGGAATGGATGATGTACATGAAAGTCTGTTCGATGGTGAAGTCCGGCGGGAGGCTGCCCTTGTGCACCCCTATGTGCTTGCTCATGAGGTTGAGCGTGGAGCTGTAGTGCCCGCACACGGTGCAGCGGTACATGAGGGCCCCCGAGTGCGTCCGCAGGTGGCACTTGATGGTGGAGCGCCCGCGGAAGAACTTGTGGCACACCTTGCACTGGTACGGCTTCTCCCCGGTGTGGATGCGCCGGTGGTAGTTGAACTCGCTGGTGTGGGCGAACCTCTTCCCGCACACCTTGCAGCTGTACTTGCTGTTCCCCGGCTGGCTCTGCAGCGCCAGCTCTTCGCTCAGGAACTCCTCGGGCAGCTTCCTCTTGGGCAGCCCCTGCGGCTGCAGGCGCTCCCCGAATCCCGCCCGGATGTCCAGGCTCCCCCCGCACTTGTGCTGGCTGACGTGGTACCGATAGGCCGCTTCCAGCTTGAAGCTCTGGCTGCAGAAGTGGCACTGGAAAAGAGCCTCCTCCACGTGCTGGTGCACGGCCAGGTGCTTCTCCAGGAGCTGCCGGTCCACGAAGCTGTTGGCACACACGGAGCAGGAGAAGACGGAGATGCCCAGGTGGGACAGGGTGTGCCACATCAGGCTGCAGAGGCTCAGGTGCCTCTGGTCGCACACACCACACGTTTGGCTCTTCAGGTTCACGTGCTCCAGGAGGTGGTTCCGGACCGTGTGGAAATCTTTGGCCAAGGGCTTCCCGCAGGCGGCGCAGGCCAGCTCGGGGCCGGGCCCCCCGCCAAACACAGCCACCTTCCCCGGCAGGGGGTCACTGGGGTGGACAATGATGTTGTTGTCGAAGACCCCGTCTCGCCGGTGCAGCGTCAACTGCCACTGGGTGAAGAACTTGGTCTCGCACATGTCGCAGGAGAAGAGGAAGATGCCGATGTGGGACAGCACGTGAGTGACCCTGGAGTTGCGGTCCTGGAAGTGGGTCTCGCAGACTTTGCAGTTCCCGGTGAGCAGGTCAACGTGGTCCCTGGCATGCTGGCGGATCAGCTGGATGTTGGGCTCCAGCACCTTCTTGCACACTTGGCAGGGCATGGCCTTGCTGTCCCGGCCATCGCTCTCAAAGGCCAGTTCCTCCTCGCTGTCGTCGCTCAGCTCAATCACCTCCTCGGATGGGCCCAGCTCTTCTCCAGCATCCTCAAAATGCAACTCGGCCTCTCCCAAATCCTCCAGCTGGAGCTCATCCATCTGCTCGAATCCCTGCTCTTTGGAGTGGTCGCTGTTGCTGGGGCAAGAGTTGCTCCCTGTGGAGACGTCCAGAGAGGGATCAGTGGGGAAGAAGCCGCCCTTGCCGTAGTCGCCGTTGCTCTGGGCCTTGTACTGAGGGCAGGAGCTGCCGGTGGTCTGTGCCATGACATTCCCGCTGGGCTGGGCCCCCAGACCCACGGCCGGCGCAAACTGCCCCAGATCCGACTCCTGCTCCGTCTTGGGAGGCTGCTGTGGGTGCATCAGGGGAAGAGCCTGGCTGGCCTCACCCAGGGGATTCCTGTCATCCTCTTTGTAGCCGCCTGCCACGTCCCCGTGCAGGATGTAATTCCGCTCGGGGCCGAAGTGCTCCGCGCCGCTCCGGATTTCCCCCAAAGAGTGGCTCTGCTCCGAGGAGGTGCTGCTCAGCGGCCCGGCCCGGCCTTCCCCCACAGACAGGGCGGGCTGCTTGGTGATGGCCGAGCTCTCCAGGTCGGGGAAGGTGGAGTGGCAGGCCTGCAGCAGGTCCTCCATGCCCAGCCGCTCCGCCACCTCATAGATGACGCCGACGTTGATGAGGTCGGTGAAGAGCTCCGAGGTGTACACGAAGCTCAGGATCTTCTCGAAGTTGGCCGGCGTGATGAAATCCACCACGTAGGTCCTGGCAGCGTCCAGCCCCGTGTTCAGGAAGAGGTTCTGGAAGTAGCCGGCGGCGCAGGCCAGCACGGCCTTGTGCGCGGCGAAGGAGCGGGAGCCCACCAGGATGGTGACGTCGCACATGGTCTCGGAGAGCCGGCACTTGTTGAGTTCCTTCAGCAGGTTGTTGGGGTGGTTGGTGCTGTGCAGCTTGATCCTCATGCCCATCTTAGCAGCTGCTTACGAGTCCCTTCTCCTGGACAGCTCGGCCTTCACGCCTTCATCCGCGGCGGGAGCAGGAGGTGTTGGGCAGCCAGGAACTGGCAGGGCAAGGGGCTCTGGAGAGGGGAAATGCAAAAATATATTATCACTTAACAGCCAAAGAGACACTGTGCTGGTCATACCTCCCATTTTCCACCTTCCTGAGGAGCTGTGGAGCAGCTGCTCAGCTGGAGATGGACTAAACCTGCTTTGCCACCTCACAGACTTTGGGAAGCAAAAGGATGGATGAGCAAAGAAACAAAGTCAAAACAAAAAGACCCTGACTCTGCCAGAGACAGCCTGAAGGTTGTGCTGACTCTGAGATCCAACCGGAGCCTGTTCCCCCTCTTCCTGAGGTGGATAGGAGGCTCCTCTCCTGAGGGGTGTCACTCAGGCTGGACACTCTGGTCAGATTCGCCTCTGGGTCTCCTCCAGCCACAGCCACTTCATTCCTTCACTTCAGATTCCACCTGTATCCACACGGAGACTTCAGGCTCCCAGGTGGGACCTCATCTTGGATTCTCTGCATTCCAGCCTTGTGGGTTCCCCTGGGATTTCTCCTCCGCTCCACCGGAGCCCACGGCACCTCTCAGATTCCCCAGCTACCCCCACACCCGTCCCACCAGCCATTCCCACCTGAGTGTGTCCTTCCAGCTTGTCCCACTGCCTTTGCCCCCTGTCCTGCTCATGGATGCTCCAGCAGATCTTGAGACTCCACGAACTTACCCAGGGAGCTCTAGCCCTAATTCCCTGCCTTCTCCTTCCCGGGACAGGGAATGGCGAGCCCAGAAGGCAGCAAAGAGCGGGAGTTTGGATGGGACTGGAGGGGATGGGGCTGCCCCTGCCCCAGCTCCAGGGAAAACCAGAGGCAGAGGATGGGCCGTTCTTCCCTGGGATGCGGAGGGATGGGGGAAACACCACTGGCAGCTGGGGAAGGCGAGGAGGAGGAGGAGGAGGAGGAGGAGGAGAAGGAGGTGGAGGATGGCTGGGGAAGGCTCTGGAAAGCAAACGCTCACAAGCCCAAAAAGCACCTGGCCGTGGGCAACTCCTGCGGCGAGGAGATCCCTATGGAGGGGATAGGGCAGGAGGAAAAAGAGCGGGAGAAGGGACGCGGGGTCGGGGGGCAGAAAGAAGGGGGGGCCCGGG